>BMAO01031927.1:17772-52492 GCA_019973975.1 Trichonephila clavata | reverse complement strand
TGAAGGAGTTCCATAATTTTCTGAGCTTGGTATTTTCTTTTCAAAGGTATCTGATTCAAAATTTCATTTTCGATATTTATTCGTTGTGCATCAGAGGAATCCATTTGGTCAACTTCTTCTTTTTTCTGATTTGTATTAAATTCCTCAAATTTAACTTCGTGTATTGGCTCTGTTATGTTTTGTTGGAGAGGAAATTTGTATACTTTTGAAGAATTTGAGTATATAAAGTAACTTTCTCTTGATCGCTTAAATTAGGTCTTCGAAGAATTTTGTGCATTTCCTTATCTAAATCGTTAAATGAGTTTCGGCGAATTGTCGCAGTCTCTCTTCAGGTACAAGGACGAATTTCTTAGTGTGCTCCATGTAGCAATGATGATAAAACAGAAACTGCTGCAGTATGAGGAAGCTCAGAAAACCTTCGCCTTCTGTACAAGTAGTTTCCTTTTTTTATATAATGGTACTTTCCTACTTCCTAATTTTCTTAGTACTTTTTTGTAGGGGAAAAGCCGAGACTTTGATGTTTTGTCAAAGGGACGTTTCCTTTGAGAATGTTGATGGTACATTCACACAAAGCCTTTATGAGGGAGTTTGTACATTTCGTAAAGAGCAGCTTTGCTTTTGCTTTGAGCCAGTTGCTTCAAATGATTAATATGTTGACTCGCTAACATTTTTAAGTTAAATGAAAAAATGATTGTGTGACAAGCTTTAAATAACTTTCAAAAGTTAATTATTTTATTCACGTAATTTTTTTTTTAACAATATTTTTCCACAGTTACAGTAATTTAAGAGAAGGTATCCTACTATAAGTAAAACATCCAATTTAATTTAAAAGTGTGATTTCTTTTTTTTAACGATTAACTATATTTAAAAACTATTGTAATCAATCTCATGACGAAAATTGGCTAATTGGAAATGAACCAATTTTGAGTTATCGGGATTGATAGAAGATATTCTCATCCTCTGGAAATAATCCAGTGCGAAGACGTAATTTTTCATCTGTTTCTGGCCTTAATCAATAAACAAATAACCATACGCAACCGAAGTTGCATCCTTGAAACTCTCTTGAAAGTACTTGGTTGACTTGGATACATTTGCTTAGCTAAACAAGCCATTTGCATTTTATCCCTTACGTTTTTAAAGCAACACATGTAAGATGCATTTAATGAAATAGTTCGTAATTCTGCCCTTTATAAAAAAGATTGTGAACAATAAAGATAACTGAAATATTTTTATGATGGCTACCTTTCGTAAACAATTTGATAACTTTTTATCGCCTCCTAATTCGGACATTAAATCATCAATGATGATTAATGCATTACGTATCTGGCTAAGATCTGAAGGTAAGCCCTCAATGAACTCCACATTAGAAATTTCATCAAACAGAGTTTGATAGACACCATAGCACCAAATGATTTTTGAAGGAGTTGGCTTAAACATTTCATAATCCAACAACTTTTTGACAAAGTAAGTTTTTCCAGAATTGGAAGGACCACTTATTAGCATAGTGGAGGGATGTTACATGGTGGAAACTCCATTGCAAATGTAAGGATTTGTAAATTTTTTATACTATTTATATTGTAAATATGTTTGTAATTTTACTTGCATAAAACATTTAACTATGAATACTAAGTAAATGAGAGTGAGCAAAACATTTTTATATAAACTTTTTATTTACAATAAAATAAAAATAAAAATAATGTACAGAGATACAGCAAACAATATTTCCAACAATAATGAAACAATTGAATAGAGTAAAAGATATATTATTAACATTTCAATCTAAATAAAGAATCCTTCCTTCGCATATGGAATGCAATAGTACATCGTTAATTTTTTAAAAATTATTTTCTGTTTTATTTCAAAACAAAATTAAGAGGTGGTCAAGTACCATTTACAGAATAATTTCATGTACACAATCTTTTTATAAACAAAGCAACATTTTGAGAGGGAGAAGGAATGTTTTACTCCAATACAAACATATCCAAATCTTTAAAAATACAAAACTCAAAATTTTGAGATGTAACGTACTTAACTTCAACATATTTACTCATTCATCACAGTGAAATTTTTCAAGTAAAAATAAAATTAATAATAACACAAGTTTGCTATTAAATTTTAAAGTGACCATATGCTAAAGTACTTATTCCATCTTGTAAAATGTATCTTTTACTATCAAAAGGGCTTAGAGTTGACTTTTGATAAGACACAGTTTGCACGATGTGATTGTGGCTATTTTTTGAGCTTTGGCTAATCCGCGACGACGACATAAAAGAGTCTCTTTATAGTCCAAATGTCGAATTTGATGTTGAAAAATAATTTTTGAGACTCCTTTCGCCGTTTTTTTTCTCCATTTCAGTACTTTTTAAACTCTACATTTTTGGTTTGAGCCCAACAAATTCAATGGCTAAACTGGATGACAACTCATCTTTCATCTTGCCAAGTACTTTTTTATTTATTTCGTTGTATAGAGGGTGAGTTTTGGGGTAATCGGAAGTATCAAAGAAATATAGATCTTTCTCCATATCTTCATACACGTCTTGTGTTACAATTTCATAGCACAACGAATCGGTATCAGTAAAAAGTAATTTTGCATTGGTATTATATTTTGATTTTATATACTCATAATGAAAATTATACGTAAGAATTTTTGATATATCTAGAATGGAGAAACCAATGTAGATCGGTCTATTTAATAAAAGGGAAATTTTTTTTCTCTCTTATTGAAACTAAATCTGTTGTTATTATTGGAAAATTATGGAATGCAGGAGAAGCAACGAGTTTCTTAGATTTTTTTTGATCCTGTACAAGATCTATTACTGTGCGCTTCCGTAGGTTTTCCATGGTTTTATACCGAATACGGCATTATTTAATAGTTTAAAGAGGTTTTTTTCAAATAAGCTTTTGGCGTTTTTTCTTTTTTCCGTATTAAAATCAATGTACTTTTTAAGCCAAGGGCTTTGGTGAAATTTAAGCACCTTGTGGATTTTAGTTACTTTTAAACCTAGAAAAACATATTGTTTTAAGTTTCTATAATGAACGATATAACCTTTTTTACACATCAAATTAGGAACTAATTTCGTACAGCTATTGGTATTTAAATTATGTTCTTGCGCTATTTCCTTGCAATATGGGGATAGCATATCATTTGTCACATTTAATGTTTCTGGGGCCAGGGGATAGTCATTATGTAAATCGTGTAAGTTTTGTGGATATTCCATGTCTACTTCTAAAATGTAACCTATGTTAGACTCATCCGAAATTTTCATAAAATCAATTGGCTCTGTAATCCACTCAAACCCGTGAGTAGGTAAGGGTTGGGACATTGCCCATCCATACAGATTATTTGCATCCAAATAAAGGATGTATTTAGATGTTTTGTTTTCGTCGTAAGAGTCTAAATATTTGTTATTAGCTACACTAAATCTATGAGATATCATCGAAATGCCACCTCTTATGCCTCTCTCGACAAATAAATGCATATCTAAATCAGTAAAAAGTTCCAGTTTGACTCGCGACATGTAAAGACAGGCTTGCCAAGCGAGTCCGGGAGCTGTGTAACAATGACACGGATCTAGTTTATAAAAATTTAAACATAATTGTCGAAAATTTTGAAAAACGTCAGCAAGCAGAATCACGTCACTCGTCACGTACAGATCGTGATACTCTCCAAGAGTTTTAAGATTAAAACTTTTCCATACTTCTTGACAGTGTGCATAATCATCATCACTTACAGGTTCATTTGTAAGTGAGTTAAAAAAGGCTTCTTTAGAGGGCAAGCATCCTTCATTAAATTTTTGGAAAGTATCCATATATTCATAGGGGTAAATTCCTTTATGAAGCATCAGATCGGTTTTTTGATTAAAAAATTTATTTGTTAGTGTGAATTCATTTTTCTCTAAATTTGAAACTAACTTTTCGAGAGAGGCATTTAAAAACTGCAGCGAGTCCAGAAAACGTAGAGAACCGAGAGAAAAAGATATATATTTTTCACTATTGGAAGGTATACAAGTAAGATTTTTGTTTTTTATTTTCCCAACACTCTGCATGATCAAATGGGAATCATACCCTCGTAAATTATGAATTACAACAGGGATATGTTTAGCCAATGTATAATTAATGTTACAAATATTATGAGCAGCACCCCGATATGACCCGGTGAGATGGTCATGATCCCGAACTCTGTCCCCCAATAAAGGTTTTTCACATATGTGACAATGAGTGGCATTTTTAAAATGTAGTTTATTCTCATCAGAAAAATGTATTGGCTCAATTTTTTTCAAAATATTTAGTATATCTTCCTCTTCCTTAATAATGTTTTTTAAAAAATGGTCAACGGCATTTTCTCCTCGATAAACAGCAGGAGGGTTTTTAAACTTTCCATCAGGTCCAATCACCACATATGCATAACCACATGGAATATGATTTGCTATTGGCACTGTAAAAGATCTTTCAGGATCAGGCGTGCTTGAGTTAATTTTCACAATAAGGGATTCAAAGTCGGCGTAAATGGTATATGGAACAGGTAAGTTAAATTTAAAGTTTTCAAATTCTAACCATTTGTTTTCGGGCATTTTTATTTTTTGTTCTTTATGTTTCCTACAGTCCACTATATGAGCATCTAAGACTGATTTTTTTAACAAACCTATGAAGACAACAATTACAATAAAAACTTTCTGATTTATGTTGGGTTAGGTCTGAAAGTAATCGATTTAAACTTTTAATAAGACAATAATGTCTTTTTTCTTGATTTGAGATCAAGAGCAAATTTACATGCTTATCGAAATCCTTTGTTGTTATTTTCAAGGGGAATATTTCCTTCTCGAAACCGAACACATTAATTGATATTTTATTTTTTTCTTCAAAACATTCAATCTGATTTAATGGAGTGGGAAACGTAAGGTTTTTTGTACATAATTCATTCTGAAATTTTAAATAAGTACTCACTCTATTTGCATTGGCTTCAACAGGATGAAGATGAGCTAACACACACCATAAAAAACAACGTTGGTCCTCATTTTTAATGTTCAAAATAGCTTTTTTATTTTTTAGTTTTGGTGGAAGAGGAATGTAAGAAGCTGCTGCTAAGGGCTTGTAGATGGCAATCTTAAGTTCATTCTTCACCACCTCTTGGAATTCCCATCCTGATCCTTTATTTTCAAACTCATTACATGATGCGATAACCTTTAAAAATATATACATATTCATTTTTTAACAAAATAATAATAAATTCAATGCAAAATATATTCACATTTGATGTAAAACAATTCTAAAATATATTTCCACAGTATATATTTTATTGTTATTTGAATAATTTCTCTTTTAATTCTTGTAACATTTATTTTACATTTTATTTAATTATTTTAAAAGAAAAAATGAATAAACTTCCTACCTTTACAATGCTTGTTTCAACGTCTGGAATTTCCTGGTTTAAAGAAATGCAGCATTTTGATCTAAAATATGAAGTACAGCTCTCAAAATCTTCTGTAGTAATTTTTCGGATGAAGTGAACACAGCTATTCAGATACCACTTCACACCCTGCTTTGAAGACGCTGTTTCCGATATTTTATTTGAAATTTCGGTTTTAATGCTGTGAAGACTCACAGTTAAGTCCTTTGATGTTAAAGTATCTGGAAAGAATGTGTAAACTTCAAAAGTGTCTAGGCACGCATTTCTAGATCTGAAAGTGGACGAAACAGTTCGTTTTCGTGATGGTGCGGTTGAAATTGAAGAAACAGAAGTCCTGCCGTGGTTGGAAAGAGTTGTTTCCGTTGTAGTAGAGGGACCGGGTACGGCTTCCGAGGGTGTGCTCGCAGAGGAATTTTCTTCTCCATTGGCTGTTTGAGACAGTTTCATGGTAATCGGAGTTAATTTATGAATTTTTGAATGCCGAAAAAAGTTATCTTTTCTATTGAATCTTTTGTTACATATTTTACAATGAATTAATGGTGAAGTAGCGTGAATTGTTATTTGATGTCTTCTTAGACTGCAACGATGCGTGAAAACACTATCACATTTGTCACATGAAAATGTCCCTCTTAAAACGCCATCGAAGGGTACATCTAACTCGCTGGACAAGTCTCCAAAATCAGCAGAAGCTAAAACCTTGTCGTTGATAGGAAAATCAATATCTTCAAATATTTTTTCGATATCCATAGGTAAAGTTTAAGCGTGACGTAGGTACAGAATAAAATTTCGAGCTAGAAGTGAATGGGCTCATTCGCCTCATCTGCTTATATACGGAATCAATTCCTTATGCGTAGGAATACAGTGAAGAATAATTGGAAAGTATTTTTTTTTTAACGAATTGAGAAAGAAAGGGCTTATTTTCTTTTAAACCCTCTAAGAGCGTTTGACATCTCCCCTCAGCCGTATGAATGGGGTTTTACAGCCCCCTGCAGGTAAACTGATTTTTCCCACCTTCAAAAGCTGTAAAATTCCAATTATTTCAAACTTACTCGCAATAGCTACACTTTTCTCCCCACAACTGAAAGAATGCGGCTTTACTACCTCCCTGTAGGTAAACCAAACTTTCTTATTTTCATCAGTCGTTAAGTTTCAATTATTTTGTACTGATATATTCGCAAAGTCTGCTTAGGGATATGTTTTGTGTGGACTTTCCGTAACATCTGTTTGTGCTTTTTGAAAGAGATACTCTGATAAATTGTGTTTTACAAGCTAATAGGATAATTTCACGATTTATTCTTCAATCGTTAGACTTACAACTGTTACAGTCCTGGAATTCTCTTACACGAGTTTCATACATACCGATGAATGGGTTGATAGCTACAGAGATAAAATTCTTATTCCTTACCTCTATATCATAGTAAGAGTTCCAATTACTTTTTATTTGCTCTCGAAGGTTCTTTCAAAATGTTTAACGTGAGAATTTTTTCTAACCACCTGTTTTTTGTTGTTGTTAGATTGGAAAACATCTTTTGACTTTAGGATAGTTTCCACTTTCTCACACTTCAGTGGTTAGACCTACCACAGTACTCTTTCCTAAAAAGCCCATTGATGTGTGTATATTACTTTACAATCTCTTTTTAAAAGGAGTGATTACCTCTCCCCACATTTGATTAGATCTAAAAGTTTCAGCGACCTTATTTATATTTTCAAAGGTATTCGGGGAACACAGTATTTATAAATGTTTTTTCGGCCTCTCATTGTATTTTCCTTTTAAATGAGCCGATAGAAATAAATATTTTAAAAAAAGTTCTTTCAATGGTTTCGGCTTTCTGGTTCCCCAATCGTAAGAGGTTTTGAGTGTTCTTACCTTAATGTCGACAAGTAAAACTTCTTTCCATCTCATAAATGTATCAATTACCTTTCTGTAGATTTTTTTAGATGAAAAAGTTTCGAATACCTCACATCTTTTTCATTGACATTTTTGAAATGTAGCGATTGCGAATTATTTCTTGGTATTTGTTTGCAATATTTTGGATTGGGGGGGGGGGATGTGCTGAGAAAAAGAAATATATTTCTAAATAAATTAACGCATTAACTTTGGTTTATCTTATTTTTCAATGGTATTACCTAAGCATGCTTGGAAAGAACACTGACACATGTCAATAAACATATATTCATTAAAAAAAATTTAAACTTTACATGAACTCAATTTTTTTGTAACTAATGACATATTCAATGTACTATTTTTATATTCATTAATTTTATTTCTCTCTTGATTTTAAAAATGAAATTATTTTATTTTCAATCAGTTTTTTAAAAAATTTTTTTTTTACCTTTTCAGAGTATTAAATGCAACATCATTACGAGCGAAACATATAAGCAAAAGCCCATATCGAAACAATGTTTTCAATCCATTAGAAAATTCATGTTTGCCTTAAAAAAATCTTAGAAATGAATACGTTTTGAGCATATTTTTATCATTTTTTACAATCTTAGGTTTTAAATTTTAAAATATATTGAGAATAATACATTTATACGAATTGTGTGCGTATATCTGTCCGTGTACTGTACCATTTTCTTAAAAAAAATTCACTGAAATAGAAAAATTATATTTTTTATTTACAATAATAATAAGGAATCTGTAGCAACATACATTTGCTTAGCATTTTCAATCAAAACATTCATATTCAACTTATTAAGAAATATCTCACTAATGTAATTTACCATTTGGATGTTTCGATTCACAAAATCTGCAACCAGTTTATCCCAGTCCATGTTTAATATAGCTAAATCACCATAGTTGAAAATTCTTTGTTCATTTGAATACGTCATACATTCATGACCTAGTTGATTTTCATATCCTTCCAAACATCCGTAACATATGAACAACGATGAAATATTTTCTTGGATATGGTTACATAAGAGTTCTACCATTGATGTAGTGAGAACTATTTCTGCGTCTATACAATCATAGTCTGATTTTGGAAAAGGAATGTGTTTAGCCACTTCTTTCCTCAGAAGTTTCAGAAAAACACGCCCGAACATGATTGAAACAGTTTTCGACGTTATCTGCTTTTGGATATCTTTTATATATATATATATATATAATACCTTCCATTCCGTTTCCTTTAGCATGGAAACTGGAGTCAAGAATTTGCGAGAAAAGTCCTTTCGCTGGAAATAACGTTGGCATATAATATAAGTCACGTTCTCGATAACAGTTCGGGAAAGCATGAGACAGTCCTTGATAACAAATACTTTTCCATCATCAAAGGCTTGATAGATTGCAGCAAATTGTCTTACGAGGGCTAACCATACGGAAGGTGTTACAGTAATTCCATCTTTGGTAGGTAGGAGAGGTCCAGTGGCATCGAGCTTGTATCGGCGCAAGTGAATTCGAGCAACATCTGCAAAATCAGAAATAACGGCGTAGTTGTGACCCCCTAGATGGAAATGATTCTCAGGAACAGCATCTGGTTTAAACGAAGAAACTTTCCCGTTGTCTTTATCAAAACACACTCTTTTTGCTCGAGGATTGGAGATGAGAAGAGTAGCACGTTTCATGGCTAACTAAATAAATTTCAATGCACTAATCACGAAAGAAAATGTCTTGAAATTTTGTGATAATTCTTTATCGTGAAGCAGAGTATTCTACCAAGTCAGAGCTTGAGAAGAAATGATGAACAGAAAGAAAAAAAAATGAGTATTACAAGGTGGCAACAGTAAGCTGATTGGTTCATTTTCATGACGTAACTTTGGAGACAACTGATTGGTAGAAAAAATACTGATGTCACTAGTCTTATAACATCACTATTATAATCAGGTTCATAAAAAATAATAAAAAATAAAAAAACGCGTTTTTTATTATGGTTTATTTACGCGAAATCTATCTTCCCCTATTTTAATCATATCTCTTTATGAAAAGCAATATTTCAGTATTGTACCCTAAAGACACTAATTTGAAAATTATAAATATTCTTTGTTTTCTCTTATTTCTCTTTTAATTCTTTATGCACTATCCCGCTACAAGAAAATAGAAGTCAAAAAGGAGGGGAGGGGGATGGCAAAAAAAAAGAGCGAAGGACCGCGGGGCGAAAGGGGACGGGGTGAAGAGGCGAAACAGGACGCGGGGGAGGGGACGGGGAGGCTGCGGTTTGACTGAGGTGGAGACCTCAAAAGCCTCAGAGCCTCGTGATCCAGAACCTTCACTTTCATCTACTCGCGTCTATTCGCAACTATATCTCTACTACCATTTACATTTCCTGATTTCGATCCTTTACGACAACCCCCATCATTCTCCGATTGCACCAATGTCGACTGCTCATCATCCGACCTGACTGATGTCGCTGCACCATGATCACTACTAGTGTCACTTTCCGACTCGGCAACACTGTCTTCTCTTTGATGGTAAATTCTCACCTGGTCCACATTAACCGTTATTCTTTTACCAAATTTTAATATTACTAAATTATTATTATTTTTTACACTCAGAACTTTATATGGGCCCTCAAATTTTGGCATAAATTTACCTACTATTTTTTTACACATTTTGAACTTAACGGGTGAGTTTGAACTAATACTAGATCTTCCACTTTCACATTATTTTCATGCCTCTTTTTATTATAATATTTCGCCCACTTCTCTTGCTGGCACTTTGTATGAACTCTAGCCTCCTCAAACAACCTTTCTATGTTCCCACAAACTAAATCTGATCCATCAGTTACCATAACTAAATTCTGAAAAGGGGTGATTAAATTTCGACCTAAAAATAATTCCGCTGGTGTTTTACCCGTTGTCTCACACACACATGTACTGCTGTCCTAATCGCATAACCGAACTCTTGCAGAAATTGATCCCAGTTAGTGTGATTATCCGCGACAAAACTCGAAATCATTTTTAAAAGAGTGCGATTAACTCTTTCTGTTTGATTAGCTTGTGGACGATATACCACAGTTTTAACGTGTTTTATGTGTAATCTGCGACATACTTGCTCAAAAACTTCGGATATCATTTGGGGGCCGTTATCGGTAATTAACTTTACAGGAGCTCCATAACGCGCAATATAATTCTCAAAAAATGCATTGGCGATTGCTTTAGACGAAGCTTTCCTTAAGGGAACTATTTCAACCCATTTAGAAAAATTATCTGTAATTACTAAAATAAATCTATAGCGTTCTGGACTAGTTGCAGGGTATGGGCCTAACAAATCTAAAGACACGATTTCATTCGGAAAATTCGTTATTATCGGAATTAATTGACCAGCTGGTAATCCGTTTTTATAATTAACTTTTTGGCATTGGTCGCAGGTTGCTACATATTTATAAATGTATTTCCTCATGTATGGGAAATAACACGCGTCCTTTAATTTTAAGTAGGTTTTCTTTTTGCCTAAATGACCTGCCATCGGCGAGTCATGAAATTCTCGCATAACATCTTTACGTAATGTTTTAGGTATAAATACCCTTAATTCACCTAGTGTGGTTGTATATTTTGCATAATATAGCAAACCGTCAACGATTTTAAAGTCATTGGACCAATTTCTGCAGATCGATTCATTAACAGAACTATCGTCCGGATTTTCCAAAAACCTCATTATGTGACCTAGCTCCGGGTCATTTCTCTGTTCCTCTCTCAACTGTTCTCTAGAAGATAATACTAACGATCTAATTACCGCACAAGACACCTTTGGTTCTTCATTACTTTCTAACGGGTTTCTAGACAACATATCAGCCAGTAAATTTTGCGTACCTGGGCGATGTTCCCTTTCTACATTAAATTTCGCCAACTTTTGTTTTTGCCTTGCCTTTAACTTAGTCCTTAATAAATCTATCCGTACCGGTTCGTCCGAAATTGCCAATTTCTCAATTTGCGAATCCGGAATGATTAACGATTTTTTAACAAAATCAAAAGTAATCCCTGCATGTGACATAAAATCAACACCTATGATGCATGGATCTTGCATCTCAGCAATCACATGAAATTTCCATAACTTCGAAAATTCTCTTATTTTAATTCTCAACTCAACTGTGCCTAAATTTCTGCATTGTGACCCTTGAGCTGTAACTACTTCAGCTAACGATTTTTTAATAGGACAGAAAGAAAAATATGACCGGTACGTTTTTTCTGAAATAAACGACTTTTCCGCACCTGTATCCCAGAGCGCTTTTAGAAATGTATCATGCAAAAGAATCGGCACATACGGAAGTTCAACTGGTGATAATCGCAATGAATTAATTTTAATTCTATTAGGAGGATTGTACTCAATACGATCTCTTTAAGAGTTTAAATTGGCATTTCTTTGCCTTTCGCTGTTGCAATCAACACGCCTCCAATTCTGCTTTGCTGAATCATCATTAGGACCCTTCCTAACCACCATCCTACGGTTCTGATACCGGTCTGTTCTCTGATTGGGCTGATTGTAGCGATTTCCTACCTCGAATCCTTGATTTTGATAATTACGACGAGAAAAATTATTCGCACCCCTGCCTAGTCCTCTTTGATCATTTTGACTATTTCCGACCCCAGTATCTCTCCAATTTCTATTATTCCTTCTTTCCTCAGGATTCCTACTCACATCCCAACTTCGTCTAGCAAAATTATTACTCGAACCCTGGTTTTCCCTGCAGCTATGACGTTCCTCATACCGGTCTACCAACTCTATCAATTGAGTTTTCGTTGTGGGGTTTCGAACTTCTAAATAATCCATTATTTGGGGTTCTAGTCGCATTACTATGTGATCAATCAATTTTAACTCATCATAATTCAAATTCAGAATTTTATGAATTTTTAACAGCTGAAAAATAAAGTCTGACGGGGCTTGACCTCTCCGTTGTTTTGATGAAAAAAACTGAGCTACTAGCTCTGATTTATTCCGTATTACCGGAAAACTATCTGACAATTTCTTTTTAAGTGTTGCAAATGCAGTCGCTTCTTCATTTACACACTCGAAGCCTATCACCTCAAACCAGTCTAACGCGCTCTCCCAATTAAATGACCTTTTAAATATGCACATGATAGATTCGCCGGTATTTCATAGTAGGCTATATTGTCGTCAATATTATTGATAAACTCAGACACATTTTCTTTACCCGAAAAAAATAACTCCGGCAAAACTCTAAATCCTGCACCTGCTCTTAATTCCGGTATTTCGTTTGGGCGCCAGTGTCGTAGTCTCTCACTACCCCTATGATTATTAATTCCTCTTTGCACATTATCTAAATTTGGATATGTTGGTTTCATAATTAATAACTACATAAATAATAAATCACTACTATTTATTATTCCTTATGATAGAAATACACAAATATTAATCAAACTTTAAGAACAACAAATTATAGTGGAGTGAGATCAGAATTCAATTATGAACAACGGAACACTAACTGATACCACGGGGAATAACTCATACAATCAAACTACGCATTTAAATCTAATCTATAAAAATAACAGACCTGATATCTCTTTAAGACAGGAATCTTGAATACTTGTAGAATCTATGGAGTGGTTTCAATCCTGGATATCTTCAGTTACGTCCGAACCGAATTAATGAATCTTTTTCAATAATCTTCCTTCAGCTAACAAACTTCACTTAGTTAAACTAATCTCCTAGAATCACCTTCTTAATCAATCACGTAGTTAACTCCTCTATCAAAACACGTAGTCATCCTCCTCTCTTCATTTCATTTCTCCCTTTTATATCTCTTTCGAACTCGCTAAACCCGAAACTATCTTATTTGCATAAGTCACACTTTTATCTCTCAGCGGGGATTGGTTAAAATAAATACAATTTAAAAGATTTTGAGAGAAGGTTAGTGAAACGCGTAAGCACCCGTCACAAAATCTCAGCCGTAGTTAATACTCCTGTACCTAAGAATGTTCACGAAGTAAAAAGTTTCTTAGGGTTAGTTAATTTTTCATGGAAACTTTTGTCAAAATTTAGCGACTATTGCTAATCCTCTTAATAATTTGACAAAGAAAAATGTTAGATTTTTATGGTCGAAAGATTGCCAGGTTGCCTTTGTGTGTGTATGAAAGAGCAAATAAAGAAGGAAATTTGTTCAATCAAAGTTTTAGTGCATTATGATCCTAACCTACCTTTAACTTTAGCTAGTGATGCATCTACAGTTGTGTGTGGTATTGGTTGTGTTCTTTCACTCGCATATCCGGATGGCCCTGAACGTCCAATCGCGTTCGCATCAAGAACTTAATCTGTGTCCGAGAAAAAATACTCCCAAACTGATAAAGAAGCTCTTTCAATAGTTTGGGCAGTAACAAAGTTTTATTTGTATTTGAAAGGTAGAAGATTAATTTTTATAACGGATCACAAATCTTTGGTAGCTGTTTTTGGATCAAAAGGAGGTTTACCAGTATTGGCAGCTACCAGGCCTTTACATTATATATATGCATTAATTTTACAGTCATTTCAGTTTTATATAGTATTCCGTAAAACGACTGAACACGGAAATGAAGACTTTCTTTCACGATTACTAAAAACATCGGAAGAGCTTGAGATTACAGACGACATCACAATAATTCAAATGTCACAGATTGAAACATTACCTGATACTTCTAAAGAGTTGCAACAGCAGACTGGTAAAGATATAGAGTTGGGCCCACTCTTAAAAGCCTTAAGGGAAGGTAAAAATTTACAAGGGAGGGAAGCCCAGTTTACCATTGAGGATGGTTGTATTATGTATGGAAAAAGGATCTGTATTCCAAAGAAATTTCAGAAGAATGTTCTGGAAGAATTACATGCTGAATGCTTAGGTATTGCAAAAATGAAGGCCATAGCTAGATCATTTGTCTATTGGAAAAATATAGATAAAGGTATTGAAGAAGTCGCAAAAAACTGTGTCGATTGTGCCAGACATAAGACTGATCACACAAAAGCTAAAGTTCATTATTGGGAATTTCCCAGTATGCCCTGGGAACGTATTCATGTAGATTTTGCAGGACCGATTTTTGAACACATGTTTTTTCTGATCGTTGTAGCTTATTCCAAATTGTTAGAAGTATATCCTATAAAGGTAACCACAACTAAAAAAAACCATCGAATGTACCTATCGAATCCATTCATCTTTCGTACTAGAAGTGCCCTCATCTGATGTTGTGGTTCCAGATGTGTCACCGTCTTCAGCTAAAGTGACTGACTCCGAGACGAGGAGTCCACCAGTTCCAGAGAGGCCATCTCCTAGGCGTTCCGGGAGAATCAGGCAACCTCCCGAAAGACTTGTTCTTTAAGGAGGGAAGAGATGTGGTGTATTTAGCTACAACCAGTTAAAGACTAATAACTGTAACTGAACGGAAGCATTCTGTATAGAAATGTCACACTAACTATTGTGTATTGTACTGTGCCGTGAATATCTTGTGATTAAACTAATTTTAAATATATTTATCTAATTATTTCGAAACCCATAAACATAATACTTTACACAGGAATCTGTTAGTGGGATATTTTGCAACCAATCGTGCCTATATTAGAACTTTCCTTAAAAAAATTCAGGTCTTTGATGGAGTCCATATATTAGAGCTAATCGCCCTTTTCTCACTTCACATATCACGGGATACGGCAATAAAGATTGAAGAAACCTTCCTGTTTGTCTTCTACAATATGTGAAGAAATAATTGAAATATATAATGGGAAATATAAAGTTCGGGAAAATATTATAAAGGACATTCAGGAAGTTAAATACTTTTATCTCTGAGCGTTGATTCTACACCATATGGATCAATTTACAGTAGTGCTTAGATATGTGAGAGTATCTGATGGTGAAGTTGCAGAAAGCTTTCTAACGTTCATTCCCATAAAAAGTGATGCAGTTGAAGCGCACTGTTTTGACCTTCCTAAACCAATTCAGCCTCGATTTAAGAAACTTAAGGAGGCAGTCTTACGCCAAAATAGCAAATAAGTCGGAATGCTGTAATGGCCTTCAAGCACATGTTTTAAAGATAAACCAGCTTACACACTACATTCCGTGAGCAGCACACTCGCTAAATTCATTTGTAGTATGTGCGGCAGAAAGCTGTGTTGGAGCAGTTTCGTTTTTTGGGCTTCTACAAGCTATGTACAACTTTTTTTCAGTATCGACACACTATTGGGCGATTATGTAGCAATATGTTAAAGACAGAACAGACTCCGGAGCTAGTTGTAAAAATACTAAATGAGACAAGATGGTGTGCCAGAGCTGATGCTACTATGGCTTTATCCAAAAATTGTAGTAGCTACTAGGAAGTTTTACTGGTTATTGCTGAAGATATGTCTAAAAAACTACTAGTAATTCATGTGAATCTAAACGCCTTCTAACAGACTTGTCGAAGAAAAAATATTATCATGGCAGGCGTTTGGGCTGTTGTCTTGAATCAGGTCCATGGAATAAGTAAATCTTCACAAATGAAATCAACAGAACTTCAAACAGCCGTTAATCTTCTGAAATCATTACTGGATTTTTTTAAATTCTCAAAGAGAATTGTTTTATGAATATTAAAGAAAGACAAATGAGAAAATAGATTCGCAATCGCACTACACGGATGAATGTAGACATGTGCACATAAGAAAACGACATCACGATGACAGTGATCCAAAAAATGTGCTTCAAGGAAGTGAAAAATTCAAAATTGAACCTTGTCTATTTATATTAGACAATTTATATGAAGAACTTTCCCGTCGTTTCCCGAAAGAATATAGTAAAATATCTTTCTGTTTGGGTTTCTCGTTGATTTCCTTCTAATGAAGATTCAAAAATTAAAAAACCTGTCTAAATATTTCGAGAACATTACGCTGAGGACATCGAATTCGAATGGGTAGATAAAATGGTTCGTTTTAAGAATTTCATATTACAAGTAGAAGATTTTAAAAATGAAGAAACTGTACTAGAGAGAGAGAGAGAGAGGAGAGAGAGAGTATTGCGAGCATACGAAATTATTTTCAAAAACTTGCTGCAATTAACATTTCCGAATGTTTAAAAATGTGTCCCAAACGCTTCTGGTGAACGAAGCTTTTCAAAATGAAAGATGCTGTCATCGATCTTCAATAACACAACTCACTTGCTATTATGGCCATTGAATACGATTTCCAAGATGTCCGAAAATTATTCAAAGCCAAAAATTTGAGAAAACCAAATATTTAGTTGTTGTTTTTTTAGTTATTCATATATTTTTTTAATTTGCCGATAATTTGTTATTTTATTTGTCAATGAAATATATACCTAAAAAGTTGTGTAGCATAGTTATTAAGCTATAGGGCCCCGAAAATTCAACTGCCTAGGGGCCTCCATGTCGTTTAATCCGACACTGCCTACATCAACCGTTTGCTTAAAAGTGGAAGCGATATTACCATCAACTTTGTACTGAAAATAATTGTTAGTTTAACTTACGTTAAGCCAGAAATGAGAATAGAGAGATGATTTCAGACAATCACATTCACTAGTTAAATCAACATGAGAGGGTTACTGAGTTTTTGAAATGAGATATTTTGTTTTCTGGAAAGAAATGTGTAGAACTACCAGAAGGTAATGTTACGTAGAAAGATATTTTGAAAATGAGTCTTTAATAAAAAAGCTTATCTATTTATACTTTTTGAATTTACTTAATCAGTCATTAAACTTTTCAGGATTGCCTAAAAATTTAACAAAATATTCAGTGATTCCTTGACTTTTTCCTCTTGTTTGATCTTTTTCTACAGGGTAGAAATCAGGGGTGACAACTTTTTGTAATTCTGTTTCACAATAAGTACCTTTAATTTCTACATCATTTGTAAATCTTTTAAAAAAACGACAGAAATTATTTCCACGATTTCATTAACCGTGAAAAGTTCCAGTTTTGTTCGTATCCTTTTTCAAAGTGAAGTTTTTGCTTATTAATACATCAGTTTCAAATCTAGGGGCTTTAGGTTTCTCATTTCTTAGATCACCATATAAATTAATACTTGCTTCCTGTTATGTCTAATTACAGAAGCAAGTTCTATATGAATTGGACAGTGATATGAGTGATTATAGCTGTGTATTTATCAATGGCATCGATGTCATTCTTAGTGTTAAATTCCGTGAAATATTTCCACATTTTTGTATTTAATGTGCAATTAAATCTTTCAACTATGCTAGCTTTAGTTTCATTATTTGAATTAAAAAATGTTACGTTCATATTTTTCAAATAATTCTGAGCTATTTCATTTAATAAATCCTTACCGACATCTGTTTGCAACATTTTAAGCTTCCCTTCATTGAAAATAGCACAGACATTACACTTTTTCCAACTTTGTCTATCAAAGGAGTAAATTTTGAAAAGTATATCAAGGCAAGTTAACAAATACTTTATTAAATTTGGATAAAGATTGGAAATCGACTAAATCTTCTTGAAACTATAACGATCAATATCACTGACAAATAATCGATTCTCCTTAAATTTATATTGAACAAGTTTACGAAGAGTGTAGGTAGTTTTTTGGAGATATAACTATTGTTTTACATCTCTCTCTCTTTTTTACTATATTTCCTTTTTAAAGAGAGATGGAATGCACCCGAAAGCTACTTGCAGCTTCGGAATTTTGGTAAAATGCAGCTAAAATTTGATATATTGTTTCCCATGAAAAGAACTTAATTGAATGACTACTATAAATAATAGTTTTACAATATATACTCTTTGGGAAAGGCAAAGGGCCACGGTAGCCTAGTAGTCAAGTTTATGAACTTTTGACCTGCGTGTCATGAGTTCGAGCCTAGTACCGCTGAGACTCAAACGTGCCTGATTATCGGTGTGGAAGTTAGGAGAAGGGGGTGCCAGCTCACAGGTAGCATCCTCGTCCCTTGACCATGGTTCAAAACTACGAGATCTGTCACCAAAAGGTCTTGAGTAGCTGAATAGTGCGACGTTAATATTCACTCTCTTGGGAAAGGCAAAGCATTTATTATGTTTAAGAACATGAACATAAGTTTTCAGTTTTTCATATGAAATATCACTTATATTCTTAAACATACTTAGATAATTTCTTATGAAAAAATATACTCATATTTATTTTTAAAAATGAAACTATTTCTCTCTCAATATAAAAAGTTGAACTAACAACAAACAAAAATATATATAAAATTAACTCAAATTCACCAGATAAAAAACATTTTATTCAAATTTATTGAAACAAAATTTTTAGAACCAAATCCAGTGTGAAACTTATGAAACATTTATGGAATATATTTGTTTACTTCTTCTTTATGAATTGTATTTAAAATATGCTTACACTTACACTTAAATATGAGTTTTTTTTTCTTAAAATATCTATTTTAAAAATGAAACTATTCCTACACAAATTAGACAAACAAACAATGTAAATAAATTTAATTAAAAAGCCAAATAAAAAAAACTTTTTCTTCATATTTATAGAAACAAAATTTTCAGAACTAAATCCTGTGTGAAACTTATAAAATATTCATAGAATATATTTGAACAAAATCTCAACTCGTGACCACCACCTGTCCATTAAAAAAAAAAAACCCAAAACTATAGCAGGAGAAAAACAACTCGACTCAACACTAGGAGAAAAATAATTCGACTCAATTGGCCAACGGTCTGGGCAGCCTGTGCACCCTTTTGTCGCAGAATCAGCTTATTCTACGTAGTTATAGGGTAGAAAGATTAAATAAAAAGCATTTTATCAGTTTTGCCAAAACAGTCATCTGGGCCCATGGTACTGTCTGATTTGGTCCCGTCATGGATACATCCTCATCGTCATCATTTTATCGGTTAGTTCATATTATGCTAGTCTGACTGTCTAAGAACTCAAGTGTTGTAGAAATTATTCAAAATAAGACTATAACTTATAGAATTAGTATTACTTGTAGCTGTAAAACACGTGGCAGGCCAACAAAAGACAGTTTTATCTATTTCAATACATAGCAAAAGAAATCGTTCTTAAGGCTACTGTACACTTAGGGTGTATCAGGAGTGGATGAAAACAAATCTGGAGCCACGACCATAATCTTACGGTTACCATGGCATACAAGGGAGGGGGGTCCCCGGGTCCAGACCTCCGCCACAGCCCTTGATTTTTTTCGATTGATTATAATCCTATGTATATAGTACATAAAATTTAATTAAGTATTTGTTATTAATAATTAATTTTATTAATTAATTCTAATTATTTATTCAATAAATTTTTTACTGCTTTTTTTGTTCTCGAAAATCGACAAACTCTAAAGAATATGTTGGGTGGCGTGTTGGTGCGAGAATGTAGACTTTCAGCCCTGAATCCCCCTGAAAAATTCCTGTGTGCGTCACACAATGACTAGAACAACTCCTCTATCTTCCACACATAACAAAGTGAGAGGGTTTAGTTCCGTTTCACCTCAAATGACGCATTTTCACGAGTGAGAGGGCGAATATTAATAGGGAAAACATAATAAAAAGTGTTTCTTTATAAATGAAAAACTGGCACATCATTAATAATTTCGATGTCCCTTTGGAGAAAACTAAAAGAAAACTAAGCATCAACACTGAAAAGGAAATATATATAAGCTAAGACTCCAAAGATATATAACATTTTCCAGGATAAGAATTTTAAAGCATACAACATAATTTAAAATTTTTTTACACTATAAAATGTTTTAAATAACATACAAAAATAATGAAATATATCGTATAATGTAAGCGAATCCCATAATTTTGTGTAATACACTTTAAAAGTATTTTAGATTATAATATTTTTTTAGGTTTCAGTAGTAAACTTCAAGATTGTAAATTAATTTAATTTTTTTTTCAAAACCTAAGCAATTATAATTAAGAACTAACTATATACATATTCACGGACAACCAAAACGCAGCCCCAAACAAAAATAACAAAACATCCAATTCAAATGAAATTTAATGCATATAATGATACAAATAAAAACTATCCTAACGTTGTTTAAACAGAGGACAATTTTACGTTGCATATTCAGCCAATTTCTACATCGCTTCGGATATGTGATAAATGTCCTAACATGATCCAACATTTAATTCAGTATCGTCTGTTGTGTTGTCCTGAGGCAGATAGTTCCCTAAACATGTGGCATGGAGGCTAGAAGCATCTTAGTTTGGTCGTAGATATACTTAATAGGGGACAGGTTCATTAAAGGGCAGGCTGTGGAAGTATGACGTGTGAATTTCTGAGCAATTTTAGCATGAGCGGATGTGCATTATCTTGGTGGTAAATTGCACTTGGAATGCGAAAACAAATGAGGGAATCTTATCACATCCACATGTAGCTCAGACCTTAATGTCCCATCACTATCAGTGTGGAGCGGCTATTGTAAGCAATATTTCCCTCTCCAGATTACTACACTTGCAGTAAGATATACTTGACATCGTTCACCAAGACATATCCACACCCATATACAGAGGTGATCTGTCCCCCAAAAGCATAAATCACTAAATACCACAGGTCATCAATGTGATCCCCATGGCCCTGAATTGGCACTATTTTAGATAGATCGTCAGTGTTCCATTGTTATAATACGTAAAGACAGCTAGGATTGCAGATTTGTGAGGCGTTTGTAAGTGGCTCTTAGAACCCCAACAGCTGCTTTAAAATAGAACAGGTCACTGAGCGATCTGTAAGCGTACAATCCTTTGATAGTTCAACTAGTCGTTAACTACTTCCAATTGTTCTAGACTTAGTAGAGCATGTGTGGGTAACATTACATGTTGGCTAATAATTTCTGATGGCATTCTCAAAATGCTTTAAGCTACACGGCGCGTTTAACTACCCTGAGGTCTTCAAGTCAATGATGAGGCACTTTCGATTGATTGGCTGATTATTATTGTTACATTTTTAAGCTTCATGAGAACTTCTTGAATTCTGTCAAGGACAATACCTGAGCAGGCACCTTACGCTCCAAACTTCCTCACCACTCCAACGTGAAGGCTTGAGAACTATTCCAAACTCGTCTCCCAAACTACAGTTCAGTTAACGTTGCAGACGCCTGGTTTATGCACCTATGCTGACTGCTGTTCATCAGCAATGAAGGCTGGAATTTGCCCACCAGTACCTCAACTGGACGTCCACTGGGTGGCGACAGGTAGCGTTTTCCAATGAATCACGTTATATGCTCCATCGGACATATGGACGTTGGCGTATACGGCGTGAAACCTCTGAAAGCAAACACCCTGTAACCATTGTCGGAACGGTCCAGGCAGGAAAGGGGAGCATTATGGTCTAGAGAATGTTTTTCTGGCATTCTCTGGCATTCATCATTGTGGAAGGCTCGATGGATCTATACAAATTCACATCTATACTTGCGGACCATGTCCACCCCTATATGTGCATTGTTTTTCCTCAGGATGATGACATCTACCAGCAGGACAATGCGAAGTGTTATACAGCTGGCACAGTGTACGTCCGTCGTTCGAAGGTCAACAGAATGAGTTTACCGTTCTCCCCTGGCCAGCAAACTCACCTGACTTAAACTAAATCGAGAATATGTAGGATCATCTTGATCTGGTTGGTCGTGTCATGGATCTTCACCCACGTAATCTAGCGCAGCTGGCCACGGCACTGGAGTTGGCATGGCTCTGTATCCCAGTGAACACGTCCAGGAACCTAATCAACTCTCTTTCCTGCACGTCTTGCAGCAGTCCACATTGCGAAAGGTGATTATTCTGGCTTTTGACAGGTGGTCACATTAATGTGATTGGTCTGTGTATTAAAGCTTATCGATTTTCCACGGGGGCGATTGATGATAGTATGATTGATGATTGATTGTTGATAGCATCGAAACTGCAGTCATGCACATTCACTCAAAACCTGAATCATTTACATACTGTGTAACGGGTCTATCAGCGTTTTTCCTAACAATACTCTTGGGGAATTACTTTCTTTAAATATTTTTAATTGGGAACTTCCTCCAGAAGAAGACGTGATATATGTAAATTATGTCATATATTTAAGTATTACCTTTCAGGTTTGAGAGGAGAGAGAGATTAAAAGCTAAAGGATCGCTTGAAGATTAACGTAAATTAACGTAAAGCTAAAAGGGAGCACTTCGTAGATTATTTGATTAACATTAAGATTGTGACGATTTGGTCAGTTAGTTGTTAAATTGGATTCGGTCCATTTGGATTGAATTACTGTAGAAATTATCTTCAAATATTAGGTGTATTGCCTGGAAGTGCTAAGTGTAAGTGATCGGATTTCTTATTATATCTCCAATTATCTCATCTACTTCGCTATTTCTCCCATATTTATCAATTGGTGCATTTATTAAATTGAGTTGTTGAATTTGAGTCGTTGTTGAGAATAGTAAATAAATTGTGTTGTTTTGACCTATGGCTGGTTTTCCTTCTAACTCTCGTACACTAATGGATGGGATAGCTCATCCATTACAACTGGTCACGTTAATTGGTTTATTTGTAGAGTTTCATGGTTTTGGACAGCTTTGTTGTTGAGGACTATATAAATATACAAAGGCGTGTAAAATGTAAGCTACAAATACATTTTTCAGCATACAGCCACGAAATTACAGAGAAGGACTTTTTTGTGATTAGTAGAGTGAAAAAACAATTCACCAATAAGGTTCCTTAGTTTTTTTCCAACAATAATGTGCCAAAAATAAATATTAAAATTTAATATTTAAAAATTACAGGAATGAAGTAAAGTCAGTTCTTGTGGAAAATAATGTTTATGTATTACAACGAATGGTAGATGACTTGAGTTTGTATTGAGCGCGATAAGACTGGAAATCACACATACTCTTTTAGAATCCATATCAAGATTAAACTCTATAATATAAAGTTTTTTCCCCTTACAAAACCAAGTATTTTTTTTTTATCTTGTTTTACTTGAGATACAAAAATAATAATAATAATAAAAGAGATAGCGTGGGATAAAAAAATATTATATATATATATATACGTTATACTATTTTAAACCCAAACAACACATTTGTTGTGTTGTCTTTCCCCCTTAACATTACTTGAATCTTTCAGTGAATGCTCCTCAGGCCTACTCCTCAAAGGGGCCCGCGGGCACAGAGTAATTTGGAGCCCTAATTTTTTGAAAATTAAAGAATTACTAATAGAACACTAATGGATAAAATTATTAATGGATATTTATTTAATGCCTGTACAATCTTTTTGCAATTTTTTTCCGATACATAATATGGCATTTAAGCGTTCCGCACACATGCTTGACTGATGATAATTCTTTATTATTTTTAATTTCCTGAAAATAAGATCAGCACTTGCAATAACAACTGGCAATGCAAAAATAAGTCTTTATATAGTTAATACACTTCGAAATAGCTCATTATAATTATTATTAGGATAATTTATTGCAATGACTTGTGTGTTATTTACATCCCTTGTGGGGGAGCGGTCCTAACTGGCACCCCTCTCCCTCTGTCCGGTGCGTCTCTAGGTGTGGGGGGAAACAAAGCATCACCAACAAACTCCATACTAACAATTAGATTTATTCAAACTTTGAACACACACTTAAACAACCACAAGTTAAATTATAAGAAGAAACCTAGGAGTGATATCTAAAGCGTCGATTAATCCTAATATTCAATTCTAAGTAAACCCGACTACCAGAAATAGATAAGGAGAACAAACACTAATGAACCTCTCCGATTCTGATTATACTACCTTAAATCTTCAATCTAATAATTTAATCTCAGAAACTATCTTTTAAACGCGCGCTAGGTTTATGAAGTAAATACTTCAGCTTCTTGACAGCTTCACGGCTCCTTCTCTCCTTATATCTGCAAAACCTATATATATATATATATATATAGAGAGAGAGAGAGAGAGAGACTTTATATAGTCGAACTAATTAACATCCATCTCGTGTTTTTCTTGAAAGGCTGTGAATTAATGTAAATGTTTCCCCAAGAGGATTAGTAAGAATATCTCGCGCATTGACCCGTCACACCCTTTCATTCAAAATCGTAGCAAACTAATTTCCTCGATTAGGACATACATTTTTGATATAACAAAGTTTTTGGAACATTTTTCGAATTCATGTTTTCGTAAGACAGTGATTCATTTGAAATCAGAAATAATATTTGGTTGGCAGAGGGGTAGCGTAACGCAGTCCAGGGGCTCAGCAAGGTCGACTCAGCCTTTCATCTCTTCAGTGGGTCGATAAATGAGTACCAAGCTTGCTCGGGAACTTAACACTGGGGGTTTCGTGTCGGACTGACCACCTGGCTGGAACATCTGTTCATGCACCTCAGTGCCCGAGGCCACGAAAACTGAAATGGGCACAGTAGGCCTCGGTCATCGTGGGCTATTGCAACGCTGACTTTAGTTTATATATTTAAATCTAAATTATATTAGTACAGTGAGTGAGTGGGAATTTAGTGGTCAAAGAGCCAGTTTTGGCTAAACATAGCAACAGTATCAATTACAGTGTAAGAAATAACATATCTAAACTCCGAAACTGGTTTTTTGTACAGCTTCGTCTTCTTCTATTTTGGAATATAATTTTTTTTTTTCCAAATTCGTTTTCCAGGAAAATAATTTCAAGTATTCAAATTACATGCTTACACTTTGGATTCGTCTAAAAATATATTAAGCTTTTCTCTTAAATTGTGGGCTTTAATTTTAATTTTACTGACTAAATCGAAAGAACAATTGTTTATGCTTGAAATAATTTACCGACAGCATTATTTTTGGACAATATTGCAAACCATAGCATTAAATATAAAGTAAATGACATTTCTTGTACCGAATCCAGGATAAATATTTACAAGCTTTTGTATAATTTCCTTTCTTTCTTCAGATGCAGGAAATAAATAGTACAAAGGTTGCAATATCCCCCAAACATTTTTACAATATGTACTATTGGAAGCAGCGTCACAAATAAATAAATTAAAAGGGTGTGATAGCAAGGTATATATATATATATATATATATATATCGCATGATGGCTTAGAGCAATAATTCTACATTGTACATCTGTGTATTTCCCTTTCATGTTGCTACCATTGTCGTATGCCTACCTTCTACTACCCACATCTAAACTCAAGAGCCAAAACGTTATGACCACCTGTCAATAACGATTTGGCCCACCTTTGGCGCGCAACACAGCTTCAACTCGCCTTGACATGGATGCCACAAGTCCTTGGTGGATGGCCGGAGACAGATTGTACCAGATGTTTAAGCCACGGTCACGCAAATCCGAGATATTGCGAATTGGTGGTCCTTGAACTCTGAGCTGCCGTCCCATGACAACCCAAATGTGTTCTATCGGATTTAGATCCGGTGAGTTAAGCGGCCAGGACATTAACTGGAATTCGGCATCATGTTCCTGCAACCACTCCAAAACAATTTTAGCCTTGTGACACGGGGCGTTGTCCTGTTGAAACATTCCATTTCCAGTTGGAAAAACAGAGGCCATGTAAGGATACAACTGGTCCGCAATGATGTTCAGATACCCTGTAGCATTCATGGTCTGCTCTACCACAACCACGGGTCCCACAGACACCCAAAAGAACGTCCCCCAAAGCATAATACCGCTACCACTGGCCTGTGTATGACCTACTGTACATTGAGAGAGCAACTGTTCGCCTGAAAGACTGCGTATCCTGACACGGCCATCAGCGTCATGAATGACAAACCGTGAGTCATCTGACCAGGCAACTCTGTCCCACTGATCCATGGAACAGTCGCGGTGTTCCCGGGCCCGGCGCAGGCGCAGTTGGCAATGACGCTTGGTCAGCAAAGGCACACGAGTGGGACGTTTGTTGCGTAGCCCCATATCCAACAGTGTCCGCTGAACAGTGTGCTCCGATACTATTCTACTAGTCCTGTATTGTTCTGGGCTGTCAGCTGAGCCACTGTCTGGCTCCAGTTTTACTTCACCATGCGAGACAGTCTCCAATGACCTTTTTCTTTGATAGCGTATGGAAGTCCAAAACCATGTCGTCTACTGCTGGTTTCACCGTCATTCATCCACTTTGCATAAGAACTAACAACTGCAGATCGCGAACAACCCACGAGACGTGCAGTTTCGGAAATATTTGTTTCGAGCCTTGAAGCCATTACAATCTGCCCTCTATCAAAGTCGCTTAGATCCACAGCCTTTCCCATCACACACAGAAGTAAGTGAAGGAATGATTCTTCAGACTCTCCAGCACAGTTAAATACCACTTCCACCTGATCATGTGCCTTCCACGTCATTCAGGCGAGTTCATTGCAAAATGTAAGGGTGATCATAATGTTTTGGCTCTTGAGTGTATATGTATATATCTATATATGCATGTATGTATTTTACGAAGAGTCCACAGGATGAAAAAGGAAATATTAGGTGCACCTGAATCAACATCACTTGTTATGCTCCATTGTCAAGGGAAGCCGCAGTAATGGTCACCGTGCTGACAGACCACGTTGCTGCAAACATCGTCTCACCGTACGAGCGGATACTGACATGTCCATTTCCTGACTAATGTTGTTGTTGTTTCTTATGCTACCTGATCTCGACTGCGTCAGATTCAGGCCCACGAAATTCATCACGGCAAGGGGCTGCATTTACGCCTGTCGTTGGCCGTAGCCTTGAGCACCATACAGGTGACAGTACGATTTAGCTCGGTTCCACCCCAATTTCGAGGGAGAATACCCTGGGGGTGGTCAGGGGGTCCCAGCTCTCTTCCCCTTCCAGCAACCTCACGAAAGTACTTGTGGCTCGACGGCTATTTAAAGTACCCCCATGCCTCAAAGGCACTATACATTTGCAAACATCCATGCCTTCTCCAGGATTCGAACCCAGGCCCTACGCTACAGCATTTAGCGTCGCTGACCACTATACCGGATGGGCGACTCCTGACTAATGGTCCATGATATGGCTCTACGGTTTTGCAGTCCTCACATTATTTATGTCATCTCGGGCGTTAGTCATGGGAAGATGTGGAGATCTAGCATGATGTCCTTTATGACCGTCAGAAAGCCATTGATTCTATGATCGCATGAAAGTGGTTGCATTTCGACCAGTGCGAAGGGTGATTTCACGGAACGATAATCCACACTCTCGATAGGAAGCAATTCTGCCTCTATCAAATTCTGTAAATTCCGGTAAGTATTTCTATTTCTTCTTATTCGAGACATAACACGATATTCTGAGTGAAATCCGACCTTATACAAAACACTTTCTGAATGAGAAACCTACTACACAAGTTTCCTTTTATGCAGTGTTTCAAATGTCGTTTCTTCCTGCGTTGCTTAAATCTGCTAAAATACTAATCATTTACATGTCCCAACTTCTTCCTTTCGTGTGATTTTTACGTTCGTCCGATCCTTTCTTCCAGATGTTTTTCGACTCTTGAGTTCATGGGCCTCAAACCCTTGGCAGCCAAGGACCTCCACCTGGCTTAATCCTCTTCTGGTAGTATTATAGGTTGGATTACCAGACTGACGTACAAATTTGCAGTTAGTGTGCTTAGGATAACGACATGAGGGCTTCTGCTGTAGTAGGAAATTGTTCTGCATACCAGGACTCCAGCTGTAGGTCCAGTTTATCTAGGTCGTAAACAGTTTGATTGCAGATGTCCCCTTGGCCTTCTTCTGATTAACACACTGTGATCACTGGCACCAAGACAGAACCTTCTTTCATCAGAAAACACAACAGGTACCCACTCCAATGAGTACTGGCTTGACACCATTGGCGTCGCAAATGACAATGGCTTGGAGATCAGTGAATTGCACGTTACAAGGCGCATGGCTCGGAGCTGCCCTTGAAGTAAACGATTTCTAACAGTTAATTGTGTCACTTTGGTACCAACAACCGCTCCAATTTCTGCTAAAGCCGCAGTATGATGCGCCACAACCGTACGCCAAATACGGCAGCCTTCCCTCTTAGTAGTGCCACGTGGCCTCCAGGAACCTGGTTTTCTTGAGGCAGTACCATCTCTTGACCACTGTTCCCAACAATTATGCATTATGGATACATTCCGGGCAAATCTTTGTGTAATATTGCGGAAACAATATCCACCTTCTGTAGCCCTATTACACGACCTCGTTCAAACTCCGTGAGCTGTTGTTAATGGCTTCGTCGTCTTATATATAAAAAAATATTCTTGTCAAACATCAACTCAATGCCTCAAATTTTGCAAACAAATAACGCTTACGAACTTTACAGCACGTATTTTAAGCAACCCTGATTTTTAAGTTCTGAGTGGCGCTACTAGATCTACACAAGTGCAAATCGCGAAATTTGAATCGAGGTCATCTTTCAGATGTATAAGCACCCCAACTCAATTTCGTTTATCTAATACCAGTCTTTCTTGGTGTTGGAATTTTTTTTCGGTCACATTGTGCATGAAAAGGCTCCAAAAATTATTAAAAAAGGGCTGGTCTGAATACATATTTGTATCATAATTTAATCAAAATGTTAGTTTTATGTCAAAAAATATGGAATGGAATGAAAAATTAATTGATCACCACTCATTATGGAAAATAAAGAAGGCTGTCAATCTAATTTTGAAACACATCTCTAACTTCATTTGTGTGTTTTCTGACTTTCATTCCATTTTGTAGTTCATTGAAATTGGACAGTCAAGTTCTAGCAGCTAAAAAAGAGCTGTAGTCTGAGTTGAAAAAATGACTTTTCTGTCGCAAGGTTATCCAAACGAGTTCTTCAGATTAATAGTCATTTTCCCTAAATTTCTTAGAAACAAACTTTAACTCTATTGATGCATAAAAGTATGATAACATCATTGTTAGGAAAATTTAATTCTCTCGTACTACAAATAGAGACCTACTCATTTTAGGTGATCCGAATTAATTCAACCACTTTTATCTCCACCCGGCACTTCACTTAACGACTATATTGGCATCTAATTTAATTATAATTGAAATCGAAATGATTTCATCATGTTAACGGTATGGTATATAAGTAGTGTTGTAAATAAAATTTGTATTATATGCTCTTACCACTGGTGTCAGCTTTTACTACTGTTGCTCTCTGCTTTTATCAACAGTAGGTTATGGGCCCAGCCATGCTTAAGTAATGGCTGATACTGTCCCAATAGCTTAAAGCAAGCAGTCTTGTAAAAATTTTCAGACGGCGGGCCCGGTTTCATATACTAAGAAGGATTCCAGTATTGACCCATTGGACTCCGACAACTACAACTCCTGGAGTACTGATATGAAAGTATTGCTAATGGAACGAAATTGTTGGAGGATTGTCACTGGAACCGAAACAAAACCGAAAGAGACAATAAACCTAAAGAATAGAAGGATTTCAAAGCTAGAAAAGATAGAGCATTCAGTAGGATATACTTGAATGTATCAAAGACTTATAGATGCATAATTGTCGACATAGAAGCTCCAATTGAAACCTGGAAACGTCTCGAAAAACACTTCAGACCCGATTCCTGTGCACGAGTAATTGGACTTACTGGTGAATTCTTCTTGTGTCGTATGAATGCATAAGAAGAAATCAGGGTTTATGTTGCTCGAATCCGGAACATAGTCAACCAGCTAAAGGATGCAGGGAGACCAATCGACGAATGGTATCAAGCCCTTCAGTTAATTCGATTCTTGCCAAATGAATTCAGTGGAATTGTCCAGAATATCCTATAGATGGAGAGATTCTGACTTCATTTTTGACAAGATCCTAAAGGAACTCATTGCTGAAGAATCAAGATTGAAGCAATCCACGAAGGATCAACATGAAGCGTGTGCCTACCAGACAGTAAGAAAGAAACCGCCTCTAAACAAGAAAATTGGAACAACAACAAAGGTTTCCAGGAGCTCATACAAAACAGATACAGATTTGAGTCAACACCATGGAAAGGATATTTGGATTTTTGATACAGCAGCTACCTCCCATTTTTGTTGCCAAAAGAACTTTTTACAAAACTTTAAACTTGTAAATAACATGAGAATGACAGTTGCTGTCGGAGGAGTGACATGTGAAATTAAAGGCACCGGAACTGTCCGTATGATTTTTCAAAATGAAGGTGAGTCTGAAATTGTAGATTTTAAAAATGTTTTGTATTCTCCTAAGTTACAGAGAAATATCCTCTCTAGTACTTTAATTGACAAAGCTGCTTCTAATTTTAAATGTAAGAAAGGGTAGATAAATGTATATGACAAATATGGACACAAAGTATTTACAGCCAAAAAGATTAATGGTTTATATTGTGTGAAACCTAAAATTAATACAAGTCATATTTATAAGAATGTAAAAGAAAAAGTGAAATATGTAAATATAAGATTAAATCTAAAATTTAATCTTCCTCAACTTTTAAAGTGAATGATTTGCGTACATGGCATAGTAGAATGTCATATCAATAAACGTTATATTATACAGACAAGTAAAAATAATGCAGCTATAAGGGGTTGCCTAAACTAGAGTGTGCTGATCTAAAATGTGAACCTTGTAAAATTGCTAAATCTCGTGTTGTAAATCATTTAAAACAATAGGCAAACTACGATCCAGTAAACCATTAGAACACATGGATCTGTGTGGTCCTTTACTTGATGTATCTATTGAAGGATACCTTTATTTTCTAAGTATTATAGATTACCTTTCTCGTAAAGTAACTGTTTTTCCTATTAAAGAGAAAAATGACGTGTTCTTGTGCTTCTCAAGTTATCAAAAAAGAGCTGAATGAGATTTTTAAATTCTAAAATCATAAATATAAAGACCAATAATGACCTAGAGTTCTGCCATGCAAAATTTCAATCTTATTTAGATAATTTAGGTATTAAAGCTGAAAGAACGAATACAAAAGCTCCCGAACAAAATGGAGTTGCTGAGCGTTATAATTATACAGCAGTTGATGCGATAAAAGTTATGCTTAACTCGAGTGGTTTGAGTAAAGGTTTCTGGTCCGAAGCACTCCTATGCCATACGTACGTTTGGAATAGTGTTGCCATGATAACCAAAGTCTAACCCCATTTAAACTGTACAGTGGCCATAAACCTTCCGTAAAACACCTAAAAATTTTTGGAAGCACCGCTTACTTAGGTGTACCCAAACAACTAAGGAAAAAGCTAGATATGAGGGCTAAAAAGGGAATAATGTTAGGTTACCCATTAAAAACCCGAGGATATCGTATTTGGCTACCTAATGAACGGAAAGTTGTCGAATTAATTGATGCATCTTTTAATGAGGATAATGTTTTTGAACCTATTAGCAGTGGAGCAACGCTGGGATTTAAAAGGAAGTCACATAACGTTATATCAAATTCTGATACTGAAACTGAGGAAGAAACTGAACATCATAGTTCCCCTAAAATTTCTAAACCGGAAAGTTCTGAACAAGAGGGAGCCTCTAATAACAGCAAATCTTCCGCAAAAGTTATTTGTGAACTGAAAGCGGTACCACGTAAGGACAAATCTAGAACGGACATTTATTATAATGCAAAAGGATTGAAAGATCGCTTGCATTGTTTTAAGGACATCGAGAAATACTGTAGGAAACATAACTTGGAATATGACAAATCTTGATTTGATTTTTCTGGTAAAAATAAATATTCTGGCTATGCAAATATGGAAGAGTCGAACCTATCGGATTGACTAGATATTCAAATACCAAGTAATTTTAATGCAGCTTTAAAACCACCTCAGGCCGATAATTGATATGATGCAATGAAAGAAGAAATGAAGATTATAACTGAACGAAAAGTTTGGAATCTTGTTCGGAAGCCCACAAACACTAAAGTTTTAGGTTGTCGCTGGGTGTACACTGTAAAACAAGATGAAAAAGGGAAGTAGTTCGTTATAAATCTAGATTAGTGGCTCAAGTATTTGGACAAATACAAGGCATTCATTACGATGAAATTTTTAATCCTGTAGTAAATTTTTCAATTAGTAGAATGTGTTTTTCTGTATTGGTATGCAAGCAGAAATGGTTACACTTACAACTGGATATCAAGTGTGCCCATTTGTATGTGCTTCATTACAGGAAACTATTTACATGTCTCAACCACAGGGTTTTATTGATACAAAAAATCCTGACTACGTGTGTAAATTAAATAAAGCTTTATATGTGGCTTGCATCAGTCTGGGAGGGAATGGTTTTTGAAATACACTCTGTTTTAGAGAATTTAAGCTTTAGAAAATTAGAATCTACTAACTTTGTCTATATGTTTCAGTATAAAGTAATTTTGATGTGCTTTATGTCGACGATATTTTTACTCTTCGCGAAATCAGATGTTTTCATTAAAAATGTTATGAATCGTTTAAGTTCCCATTTTGATTTTAAAATATTGGGTAAAACCCAATATTTTGAAAAAATGGAAAATGAACATTTTATACATCAGTGGGAATATATCGATAAAGTTTGTGAAAAATATAGATATTATAACTATCCTGTTACTTTATCACCTATTGTAGTCGGTATGGTTCTTTCTAAAAGTCAGTGTCCAAGTACAGGCATTGAAATTTCACCAATGTCTAAAAATTTCTTATCATTCCTAGTGGGAAGAACAAGACCTGACATTTGCTATGCTATTAATATACTATCACAATTTCAAAGTAACCCAGAATTAGTACACTGGAACATTTTACTTAAATTACTTGGATATGTAAATCAAATTACATCTTATAATTAAGAACAGTCAGTAGCGTAAAAATCTTGAAATGATCGATTTTGAACTTTTCATATTTCTGAAATCTGTAATTCATAACCTTTCTAGGGATATATAACACATGCCATGTTTTCAATTAGAAGTACGTCAAAATGACTTTTAAAAAATCATCTACTGGTGGGCAACGCCCACTTTTGACAGATATTTACCTTTTAAATATCTTGAAACGCAATTGCAAAGCCTTCTTTTATTTATGATGCACAATTAACTCTAGATAACTGTACAATTAACTGTCAAGACTGGCGGATTTATATTCCGATGTCTGTGTTGTTATTTTTCTTATAATTTTTTTAAAATTATTCAATGAAATGGATAATTTTTTTTAAAGGATATTTTTTTTATAAAAATTACTATTTTTCCACAAATTATGTAACAAATTGTGTTTAAAAAATGAAATTCTTCTAAATTTACTGTATGTAAATACACTGGAAGCTTACATTAGTAATTTCTTGTGTATACTTGTGAATACTGAAGTGATATTTTGGAAACATTGCAAAAACATTTAGCTGAAGAGACATGTCATGACAAATTTGAATAAATTCAATGAAAATAAGTAACATTTTTTTTTTTTAGAAAGACTAAATATATTGAAAAAAATATCACTTCGGCATAAATATAAATGTTTCTTTATTGTACAGACAAGTTTTAAACTTAAATATTCAAAAGTTTCTGAACGAATCGACCTACAGATATTAAGATGTGCAATACCATTTCTCGTTGCAAAAAGTTGTTACATACATACAAATACATAAATATCATGTTTAAAAACATAAAAACAGTTTTTTTTTATTTTGGCTGTTTTAGAAATCATTTGTCAGTTCTGAGAAATTTTTGAAATTTAAAAGTTTTAGAAACTTATGTTTATGTGAACACACAAAACACTGATAAAACTTCGAAATGACGTGAAATCAGGTTTTCCAAATGCACACAAAAACCATATAGATAAATTTTTTCACATTATATTTATGATGATATATGCTTTACTTTGATATTTATAATACATTAATGCTACACATTCTTGTAAAGTTTATAGTGATTTTGTAATAATACATGTAAATTTTTCAAAATATCTCGTTAAACAAAAACTGAAAAATGTATGTATATTCTGAAAACTTTAAAACATTGTTGATGCTTTTTTAATTAAAATATGTTGACTTGATGCTAATGTTGAATAAAATGTGGCAAGTACATGCTGTAATTCATAATTTTTGTGATAAAGGACATTTCATGTTAAAAAGGCATTTTTTCAAAAGTTGTTTATCAAAATGAAAGTGCTTTTTTCTCAGAAAATAATGAAAGGATGCTCATAAAATTTCAAAGAAACATAACTGATATTTAACTATGTATGCTGAAATGAGGCTTTACAAATTTTAACAAAATATTTTAACGTACAGCATTTATCGTAGAAAAAAAAATGAAAATTTTCAAGTAGTTCTAGTAATACTTTATGTTGCATGGTTTTGAAAAAACTTAACAATAGATTTGAAATATCTCACTTCAGTATAATATTAAAGTCTAATTAATATTCAGACAAAATCTGAAGTCTTAATATTTAACAGTTTCTGAGAAAATATACTTATGTATATGTGATGATATGATGATTTTTGTCGTTACCTGTAAAGCTTGTTTTCACGTAAAATTACATAAATTCATGTTTAAAAAGATAAAAACAGTTTCATTTTGGCTGTTTAAGAAATAATTTGATCAGTTTAATAGTTATTGAGATCTGATACTTTAAAAAAAAATGCTGTTTGCATGT
>BMAO01031927.1:0-13173 GCA_019973975.1 Trichonephila clavata | reverse complement strand
GCGAATCAGGAAAAGAGAAAGAACAGAACACAACATGTTGTATTCTATTTAATAATTGAAAAAAAACATAAAAGAATAGGAGTGCAAAAATTATAAATTAAATAATATTTATTGGAATTTTCGCATAGTTTAAAAATAATTAATGATTTGCAAACATAGAATTATGATTGTTTTCAATACCTCCACATCTACATACACACGTACTGTTCAGAAAAATGATAAAAATGAGTTTTTATAAGACAGGTGTCTTCCGAGCTTTTAATGAATTTCCAGCATATATTTTGCATATTTTATTAAGTACCTTGTTCAGCATCCACAGAAATTGATAATAACTGTACATAGAGAAAATAAACTTACAAAACCTTTCAATATTTTAATGGGTGATTTAGGCAGTTAATGTCCACTGAAGAATTCTATGATAATATATCAGACAATAATTATATAATTTTATACATTATGAACTTTGAACCATCTTCAGATATCTTAACAATTTTGTTGGGCGTAGTAAATTATCAACCATTTGGATGAGATCTTCACGAAAGGCACAGGAGTAAAGTGTAGCACTTTATGCAGGAATCGTGTACCTTTATCTTATGCAAACATATTTGCTTCATAGATTATAGGGAATTCAGTGTGAACACTCAAAGACCTTCCAACCAAAAATTATGATTCCAAATTTTCTTAATTGTGTTTTGAAGAATTTTAGATTGGTAATTTCTGCGGTTTTGCTCTACTAAATTTAGCATGCAATCTTAATTTCATTTTATAAATGAAACTGGGACACGTTTACAAAGTGAATCTTAGTCAGTACTGATGTGTAAGCTAAGTAAATGCTTCTTCAAAAAGAAATGAGCCCTTGTGTATCATCAATTATCAAAGAACGCTCGAGATATGCCTTCTAACATAAGCTACTAATTGGTAATTCAATATTCTCAGTAGTATCTGATTATCATTTCTGAAAGTGTTTAATAGAGTGAAATGAACTAGGTAGATGAGATTTCTTCTTTTTTGTCTGAGAAAAAAGACAGTAATCTTGCGCTGCGAATGTATCCTGTGAAACCCGGAACAAATCATTTTGATGATTCATTTTCCATATTCTAGTTTCCATAATCGTTCAGGACCACAGCAATACACTCGTTGCTATCATACCAAATGTCAAGAAGCATGCAGTCTGTCATAATTGTAAGTGCATATATCTAAATGAACCAGCATCTGAAGAAATTGAGCAATTAAGATTCTCTTAATATGGCAATCAGTATCTTAACACTGGAAAATGAAGTTGAAAGTCGTATTAACTCTCCACACTAAATTTCAACAATAGGATAACCACTCTTTTTTTCCTACTTCTATATTAGTGGCTGATTTCTTAAGAAGTAATGATACATTTAATTTGTTCACTTAGTCTTATTGATGAGAATTACGAAGATTCATGAAATAAGTATAATATTACTGAAGAATCGTACTCCTTTTTAAGTCAAGAGTCTAAATACCAGCCGATAAATTTTAAAATGTTATTAATAATATCTGCAAAACTTTATTGTATTAGCATTAAGCTGCTGTAAAAATATAGATTATTATTTACTTGAGTACAATATTCCAGAACATTTACCAATTATTTTTCAAATTTTTGGTAACAAAATGAAAACTACTTTTTACAGAGCATTTTTTTAAAAAAGTTACTACAGGATCAAGAGGAGGTATCCAAAATTAGAGAAATTTAGAATTGTTTGATTATCTATATAACTGCTGGATGGACTTTAATAACATTTGGAATAATATTGCTGCTGTAATGCAAAAAGTAGTAACCATTCAACTATTAAATACACAAGCGTGATCATGCGTAATACTCATTGGAGTCCGAAGGTACGAAATAACAGTAGTAGAATATAAACCAATGGTTAATATGGTGTATGTTACCTTTTTTCAGATAAACAGGCATCAAAATGATTTATACAAGAAATGCGGGAAACTATTAGCTACTGTGGCAAATGATATCACTCGTTCATTAACTCTGTTCAGCAACACATTGATAGTTCTTGAGGGAAGTTAAATTGCCTTCTTAGAAAGTTCCTTCCCTGCTCTATACATATGAGGTCCAGATATTTAACTGACCAATCCATTAGGTGAATATCCTCACTTTCCAGAAATTCATCGACCAGCTCTATTAGTCTCGTGTTACCAACTGCTAAAATAAAGCCAGAGACTGTGCACAGGCTGGCCTATACTTCACAGCAATCACGGTGCCCCTTGTACAGATATAAATGTATGCGCGGCATCCAGAGATATGTCTACCGAAACCATGGCGGTTTCCTGGTTCTCTCCAGATGAAAGTAGGTGTGAATATATTGTGTGTGGAGAGAACCTCCCCCCACACATTATATTCAAAAAATCGGCCATTACAACAGCAGAGGTTTGATGTCTGGACAGGCATCATATTGGAAGGCTATACACCTCTGCATGCCTTTGAAAGAGACTGTGTGGCTGGTGTGAGATATAAGGATGAGGTCTTGGTGTCTATATTAGCCTTCTGATGGGTATACGTGGCCCTGATTTTGATTGAATGACTAACTAAGCTAGACACACACACATACATAGAGCTCATCTGGTTTAGGAGTTTCTGAAAAGTGAGGATATTCGCCTAATGAATTGGCACTTTACACTTCCGTCCATGTAAAGCTTACCTGGGACGTTCTGGGAATGACAGTTGGAATGTACATTTCCTCTTCGAGTACTATTCAAGGTCTGAAAACCGAGTTGCTGAGCGATTGGGATTATATTTTACATGACCTCATAAATTGTTTTAATTTTTGTTATAAAATCACGGTGTGAGACCTATTTATGTGAAAGAGGGACTATAGTCCCTATTAAATATATTTTTCGTTATATTCTGCAAATGATACTTCATACCTTTCGACTTCGATAAGTGTAACGCACATCAAGTTAGTGTATTTTAAACAGTTGAAAGCTAATTTTTGCATTATTATCAGCCCTATATCTTATACAAGATTATTAAATTATTTCCAATAGTTCCAGAGATATTTGAGAAAATCTAAAAATTCCCTTAATTTTAAGCATTTGTGTATTTCATAAAATACGTTTAAGGCAATAAGGTACCATCTTCACATTTTTTTTTATTTTTAATATTTGATATTTGGTTTTAATTATATTTTATAAAGGTTAATATTTAATATTAATTCCTTACAAAAAATTTTTAATTTAGTGCAAAATGTTTGTAAAATTAATTTTTTTTAGCTTTTTTAAGCATTTTTTAATTCTTAAGGCTTTTTTAAATATGTGTCTTTTCTTTCATGATTTTTTCCAATTATAATATACTACATAACCTGTGCATAGATTTTTTTTTCTGCTGCTGCTCTTTATATTTTTTATTAATTTTTTTTAGTTAAACTTCCAAAAATTCCCAAAAACATTAATTTCGTTTTTTTTTAATTTTTTAGAAAGTACTAAACATGTTAGAGCTAATTCCATGCTCAGTTTTACAAACATACATTTCAGAACCTGTATAAAAAATTCAAATCTATACTTCAATTATCAAAAAAGCTTAGGGTTTTGAATAATACTATATGTACAAAATTCACCATGGAGAAATATGAGTTTGAAGTTTTCATTCATAAATAGCATGATATAATATTCATCGAACAGTCTAAATATTTTATGAAATGTAATTAGCTTATTTAAAAATCATAACTATCATAAAAATCTTATGATATACTTATCATAAAAATTACACAAATGTAGAGCAATTAAACAGTATACTGCCATAAAAATATATAGAAAAACAAAGAAGGATAATATTTCATAAAACTTTATCTTAATAATTATAAAAAAATAAAAACACACTTCAGAGCTAATTCCATGATCAGAGCTAATGCACAACATGTGCAAAATATGTTTATGCCTTTATTTTTTATTTCACACTATTTTTAAAAACCTTCGCATGCTAATATTGTACACGAAAGAAAGCAAAATTAAATAACAATTTATAAGTAAAATATATCAAAATCTAAGAACTGTATATGTGCATTTGTTTAAACAATATCTTAAATATTTTAATAAAAAAGTGTTGAATTTCACACACATGTGATGCATATATATATCACCAAAAACAAATACTTAAAAATGGGAGAGTTTTTTCTATTCTTGCGAATTAGATTTTTAATTATCTGAGTTATCAAAATGAGGTTTAGTATATGTGTTTTGGGAAAATCTGTTTTGAAGTTTTAATTTCATTCTAATAATATCATTAAGAGCACGCACAACTTTTCAATCTTGACCAAATCAATTTGATCTTCAAGTAAATAATTCACAAACCAGAATTTTTGCATGAATGCACAATCCTTTCTTAAAATGATTTATTACTGTTATATTGTCAATCTCATTGATGCGCATTAAAAATATATATAATTAATTCATTTTTATTAGGCTTATTTCTAGCAGATAATCTGAAATGTGTGTGTGTGTGCGTGGTAGTTGCTGTTTAGCATCACACATTGCTCCATTACTTTATGAAAAATGCAGGTAAAGCTTTGAAATTTTTCAGGCATATTTTAAAGAGTCGAGGTATCAAATAAGCCAATAAAAAATTTTTTCGACAGTTTAATGATTTTTAGGGTACCATATCGTCTTAATGTATAAATGATCAAACACTGACTATTTTTGAGAATTGTATAAAAATGAAATATTTTGTATTTGTTCTCATAATTTCTATTTCTTTTTTTTAGGAATAAATCTTTTTTTTTCCAGTTTTATAATACACAACACGAAAATTAGGTATTAGAAAATATTACGAATTCATTTTTTTTTATAAATCATCCAAAATAATGAAAGTAGAAAAAAAAGAAATATTTCAACATTATAAAATTAAATATTTAACTCTTTCTTTTGTCAAATAATATATATATGTACATGTGGGTGTGTATTTGTGTGTGTTTGGACGTGTAGTGCTCTTATGTGTATATATGCACACATCACAAGAAATAATTAGCTATCTCATAAATCATATCAATCCATATTTAAGTGTACATAAAGAAATTTTAATAATAATACCAAACTTATATATCTGCCAAGCTGTGTTATTTGTGAAACTGTTATTATATTTGATACTAACTTCTTAAGATTTTTGTGTGTGTTACAGTACTTTAAACTGAATGTTACAACCTTAAGAAATGCTTTAGAACTTGCCTTTGTTTGCAATGAATATTAATTCTAAATGTTATTAGAATATTTGAATATATTTAAAATTACCTTTAACACGTGTTTTTTTTTAATTTTTACTAATATTCTATTGAGATAAGGAAAATTTTCACTGGTAAATATTCATTTAAATATACTTAAATAAAATCCATACTGCAAACTGCACTTGTTGACATATCATGCCACATGTAATGTTTAAAACTCATCATTGTATTGCTACGTTTGTATAAAACCTTTTATTGGTTTTTAAAATTTTTCTAACACTATTTTTTTTTTCAGTTGGCTTATGAGGGAATGACTGGCTTTATCAACTTCAGTAAAGAAGGATTTAGAACTAACTTTACGTTTGATGTGTTAGAATTAAAGCGTAATGGATTATCCAAGGTATAGTTTATACAATCAATAATTTACATTAAACTGTATTTTCATTTCATATTGAATACTCCTTTGATTTTTTTTCAGTGAAATATTTTGTTTAAAGCTAGAAATTATGATACTATATGGACATAAATTAAATGTAAAAAATAAATGCACCTTTGTATCATCAGATATAATTATTAGAAGACTCAATTTATGAAATATGTGTTACACAAATTGTGACAAATGTAAACCAATTCGTTATGTTATGGTGTTTAAAAATGGAAAATGTATCAAAAATTTCCTTTTGAAACCCAGTTTTTTTTTTCAAAATTTAATTTCAAGACCGTAAGTTCCAGTAAGCTAAAATCTATCTCAATTCAATTTCTCAGCTGTGATTCTTGGGACAGTAAGAGATAAATTACTTCCTTATACATAATGAAAACGCACAGAAAATTATAAGAATATACATATAAAGCATATGGTCTGATTTTCTACCAATATGCATAAGATATTTCTGTAAGTAAAAAGTATTGACCTTAACGTAATTAGAAATAGTTTTTAATAAGTTCAGATTTACATGTTAATGCTGTAGTAGTGTTTTATAAATTTAAATATTTTTTTTTTCACAAATGTTGTCATTACAGTAGTTTTTACTAAGCACTAAATTTCTCATTCGAAAATTCGCTATCGCATTTGTATTTTGTGTTTTATCAGAGACACATGGATAACACAAAAACAATTATTTTGTGTACGTATATGCATTACAGTTTGAGCTTATAATAGATAATCTGTAACATTTTATTAATAAAAAAAATCCAAATATTATTATTTGCAATTTATTTGATTTACTTAACAACGGTATTTTTAAAGATTGTAAAACGATTTGAAAAGTTCGAATTTCAGGGAATAATTTTTTTAGGTTGGAATTTGGAATTCCGCAAGTGGTCTAAACTTTACATGGAATTATTCAGTTGCCTATGAAGAAGTACTCCAGTCACTAAAGAACCGAACTTTAAAAGTATCACGATATTGTAAGTTAGTATTTTCTTTTAACAGATCATTCCTATGTAACTGATGATACTGAAAGATGAATGAAATATCAAATGTATTTTAATATATTCATTACGAAGCAATTATATCCCCTTTATGTGTTTCACAATATATCAATTATATAACTTTCTGTTACAAATATATCAGGTAGACAGTTTCTTACGTCAAAAGACTGATTACGGAACTTAACTATTCAAAATGTAATAAATACATATGGACAATGTCTAATTTTCTAAAATGAATACTGTTTTAAATTAAACTTAATTTGAAAATGACACTCAAAATATATTTCCTATGAAATCAAAAATTATTTTAATTAAGTTTTACAAAATCGTAAATCCGTAGATAATAATTTTTAAAAAATAAGTGTTAAAGCTAACATTTTTTTTTATTTATATGTCTCAACCGTTTCACAATTTTCTTTATTTATTTGGAAAGCTTACGGTACAAAACGAAATAGGATTAATATAAGAATTAAAAAAAGTATCTTATTGAATAATTGAAGTGTACATTAATCATTATTTTTTATGCCTTTATGTATTGAATTATAATAAAAAATACTTATTTTTTTAATTATGAGATTCAGCAAGTTTTATCAAAATCCAACGATGATATCAAAGCATGGAAAACATTCATGCACCTTATATGTTGGGTATTCTTTTAATTTACGAACAAAATGGCTCATCATTTTTCTCCTAAAATGATAATATCGCAGGTACCTCATAAAATATAAGCCATTACATCGAATTGTAGCTTTAATGCCAAATATTTATCCATTGTTCATTGCATTATCCGTAATAGTTTTATTTCGCAATCGAAAACGATCTCGAAATCTTTCGCACACTTGATGTATTATTAAGTGTTGTTGTCCACAAAACGAGATTCGGCTACTAGCGAAGAAAACCATTACTATTATTGTCAGGTAAATCCTCATTCCGATAGAAAATGAGTGATTGCCTCGTTCTTAATGCTTGCTTCTCAGAACGGATGGCTATAATGTACATTGGGAAGAATCTGCCGTGCGACACGATCTGATATAGATGATTAATGAGAAATCCTAATAACATTATTACTCACAAACACACATACAGACTGTGTCTCTAAACTTCACGTTAAATTCCTCTTTTACGTGGTTTCCCATTTTATCTTAGTCATTATTTGAGGTGGAATGCGCTAATCCTTTTATAAATTGGAATGATGCTAATTGCTTGGACAATTATGAACAGAATGATTAATGAAAAATAAATTAATGAATCAAATTATAAACAAATGTTTTTCTTCAATTGAGATTTTTATCAAATTGCATGCAGTATATTTTTTTCTCTCATTTATTTATGTGATGATGTCTATAAATCGTTTAGATTGCTTTAACTGAATTGAAAACTAAATATTCCTGCAACTTTACTTTACAGGAAAATCGTTTATATACTGAATATATAGATTATATACAGGGAACGTATTTTATATTAGTTTGATTAATACAGAATTCAATGGCATAGTAAATATTAATTGCACTCAGCTCGTATCGGAAAGATAAGACTTAAATTTGAAGATAACTTTATTTTTATTTGAAAATAATAGATCTCATTTTAAGTATAGTTCTTTAACAGACGACTGATATTTCATTCATGACTGAAACGTTATAAATAAAGAATTCTTTAAATTTGTGTTATTGTTTTTGCAAAAAAAATTATTTTGATGCATGTAATAGCAGGATATTCAAACATTTCTGAAAAGATCTAACCTGTGACCATTCCTAGAGCTTTTAAGCTACGTAAGAAAGTTTCAAAATTAAATATCTTCCTTAAGTATCCATGAATTTTTCGTACTTCTTCAGGAGAAAATATTCATAACATTTTGTACCACGAGAGTTTTAATAAAACATAGCTATTAAGGGTTTCATAAAAAATAATGCAATTATTTGCATCTTTAATCTGTGTATTGGCAACTTTTTCAAATTGCATAAATACGATTTATCAAATTACGTACTTACAGAACTACAAACAAAATTCAGTACTTAAAGATTATAATCAGAGCAAATATATATATATATATATATCCGACTGTGTACCACAAATTGCTTTCAGAACGTTTTATTTAAAGAAAAAAAATAATTAATTAACAACAATTGTTTGTTCGTAAATATAAAATATACGCATTTTTGGGAACAAATACATGTTTTCCACAGACTTTGAATTAAAATAGATTACGGCTAAGATATTCAAAAATATTCATTTTATTTCATTGTCCATAGCATAAGTAATGAGAAAAAAAATTTCGAAAGTAATAATCCATATATGCTATTTTTAGATAAAAGTGCAAAAAAAAAAATATATTGTGAAAATAAAACTAACATATACGTTTTCAAATTATTTAAAAAATAAAATAAATTAATAAAAACATATGGAATAAAAGCAAATAAAACTAATTAAAATAATTGACATTAAATTCCGCAAACTTCTAAAAATAATTTCATTCTATATCACTTTCTAATTATAATTTAAAACTTTGTAAATTTACAGCGATATTTTTCATTTAAATATATTTATGTGCTTGGGAATTTTAATTTAATACGTGATTTACTTATCAAATTAAACTTACTAGAAAAATTACTCACGAACTAGAATTTCATTCATTAATAAAATTAATAGTCATAATATAGGTTTTCTAACAGTTTTTATGCGTACATTTTTGTCGCCCCTGTAAAGCATTTCAATATAAAACACATTATTTAAAACAACTGTAACATTTTTCTATTTCATTTTGCAAAAAAAATAGTTAAAAATGCAGCACATTGAAATGTAGAGTTTATCTAAGAAAATGTTGTGAAACCATATTCGTGAATATGTATCTCAGACAATATTACCTTTAGCAGAAAAAATTAACAATTTATAAGCAATTTTGAATGGTAAGCATGATATTATTGCGTTATGCAACCATAGGCTCTTGGGTGCCCGCCAATTTCTAATTTTGGTCAATTCTGGAAGCAATTTTCAGTAACACTACTGCAGTAGGAAGAATAATAATAAACATTTTTAACACTATCTGATATTAACAACAATTGTAATAAAAGCAATTTTCTTTTTTTTTTCATTGAATTGTTATGTTTACATTTTCAATATTACTTCACTGTATTTGAGTGCTAGTAATGACCTCTATTTATTCTCGATTAATTTATCTCTATTTATGTTTTTACATTTGTAAATGGACATTATGTATCTTTCAACCTATAGTTGACATTATCTATTCCACTCTTTAAGGTATGTGACTACCCTAAAATCGTGTGTTTGGTGAATTTTTTCGAAATTTTTTTTATGTTTTTATATTATAGCCCATATATTTAAGATTCCAAAAATACTTTATTTTAGTTCCTACGATATTTAGAAGCAAAGTTATAGCTTAATTAGTAAACCGGAAATGGAATTTTCAAAACCGGAAATGGGTATTTAAAGAGACATAAAATGTAAACAAATAGTTTGAACTCCTTTTCGTGACTTTTAAGCAAGATAAACATTCATTACTTATTGTAAATACAGATCAAGGTATCCATTACTTATTTAATAATATTTTTTTCCATCTGGCAACTGTTTTTTTTAATTCAAGCTTGTTTTATTGAATGGCAATACTATTATCGTCTATACTTTGTTTACATTGTTCATTCGAAAGCGTTCTTCTTTATTACTAATTATTTTTGATATTTTTACAATTTATTCATTTATTTTATTTAATTTTAACGTTTTATTTCATTGTGAATAATTTCAAAATGCCGAAAACTAGATCAAAAGTGACTAGAAAGAGAAGTTTTATGGAAACAGATTTACCAAGTCAGCACCAAACAGTAACAAGGCGTCGTCTGCAAGTGAAGCAAAATTGAGCACTAATGACAGTTTTGATGTGCCTGAAACCTATATTTCATGGTTCTACAGGCAATCGAATTATTGATTTCCAAGCTTTATTGGGAATTATTTCAATCCTGTGTTGTCCGGAATGCTATGCAACTGGATTGAAACTAACAGAAGATTCCAGGGAAGGACTTTGCTCTAACTTGTGTGTGTCTTGCAGTTGTGGATTCATGACTGGCTTTACTTCTACCGTAAAGAAAATAAAAAATTCACTCTCAATACTTTATTGGTATTTGGATTGAGATTGATTGGCAGGGATTCACAGCTGGTAAGAAGTTGCTATGTACTTTAAATTTGCCCTGCATTTCTAAAAACACCTTCAGAGCTCATGAACTCAAACTGCTGGAAGCAGTACAGTTTTGTTCTGAAGAAAATATGAAAGCTGCATCAATAGAAGTGCGAAATTTAAAAAAAAGTACAAATTGTGGTGTTTCAGTAGATGGCACATGGCAGCGGAGAGGCCATATGTCGCTTAATGGTTGTGTCTCAGCTATTTCCATGATACTGGGAAAATTTTAGATTTGGAAGTAATGACTCAGTATTGCAAAATGTGTGAAATGAAAGTGAAATCTGCGCATGAATGCTCAAACTATAAAGGATCCTCAGGAAATATGGAAGCTGTTGGAGCTTTCAGAATTTTTGAAAGATCATTGATAAAACGAGACTTGCAGTACACCGAGTACTATGGTGATGGGATTCCAAGGCTTTTTACAAGTAAAGAATATATATGGGAAAACAGTGTCTCAAAACTCGAATGTATAGGTCATATACAAAAAAGAGTAGGCTCACGTCTAAGGAAACTAAAAAAGAACACCAAAGGACTTGGTGGAAAGGGCAAACTAACTGATAAATTTATCGATAAACTGCAGAACTATTACGGGATTGCCATCCGTAGCAATGTTGGATGTCTCGAAAAATGCAATCTGCTGTAATAGCTGTTTTCTTTCACTGCTGCTCTAGCAATCAAAATCCCATGCATGGGCAATGTCCTACAGGGAAAGACAGCTGGTGCAAGTATAAACGAGCATTATGCGATGAAAAAGTACACATAGACAAAACAACAGGCCTTTCAAATTCAGTTATTAAAGTGATAAAGCCCACTTACTTAGCACTCTGTGATAAAGATTTGTTAAAAAAATGCCTCCATGGCATGACCCAAAATAATAATGAAAGTTTTAATAATGTATTATGGTCTATTTTACCAAAAGAAATTTTTGTTCACAAGAAAACTTTGTTTTTGGGTTCACACATTGCTGTCCTATTATATAATTCAGGTTATTTAGGACTGTTGCATGTATTTAATTATTTAGGTATGGTAATTGATCCAATGATACTTAAAAACTACATGGGAATTGACACAGAACGTATTCAAAAATCAAAACGCCAGTCATTACCCTCAACAAAACTCTCCAGAAAACAGCAAAAAGCCAAAAAAAGTCAAAATTAGCTAAAAATGAAGCTAAAGAAGGCTTAACCTATAAATATGGAGAGTTTTGAAAATGTTTTGTAAGTAGAAAAGTATTTATTTTGTGTTAAAAAAATTTTTTAATGTGTTTTACGAGAAACTTTTTCAATATTTTTCTTCACGATAAAGTTCACTATACAAAATATTTTTAAGATAGTAAATTGAAATTTTCAGAACATGTTTTGTGTAGTTCTATCTGTGTTATGAATCAAAATCTAATGTCTGTATATATATATATAAATATTTAATTGCTTTTTTATGAAAAAAAGCATTAATTTTTTTTAAAAATGAGTTTTTGCATACAATTTGGCGTATTTAAAAAACTTTTTCAAGTATTACAAATCTTTTGATACCTAACACAGATAAAGATGTTATTTATGTGCTGTATAAATATTATATGAATACACTTATTAGAATTTTGTGTAAAAAATTTGTCGTAACTGCAATTTTTCACCAAAATTTCGCTAAAAACGACAATTGTTATAGTGTATAAAATTCACAGGAAAACAGCAAAAGGTTAAAAAAAATTCCAAATAAGTTTTACATGAAATTTAAAAGAGCTTGAGCTATAAATATGGTGAGTTTAAAAAATGTACAATCAGTAGAAAATTTTTCACATAGCATTAAAATCTTTAAATGCATTTTCTGAGAAACTATGTTTTTTCAATTTTTTCTTCAAGGTACGGTTGACTACAAGATTTCTTTTTAAGATATTGACTTGAAATTTTCAGAGAATCTTTAATTTAGTTTTATCTGTAGTCTAAACTATAATCTTATACCTGTGTATATATTTATTTATTTATTGCACTTTTTGTGAGAAAATAACATTAGTTTTTTGTAAAAAAATGAGTTTTTGCATAAAAATTGACATATTTTGAAAACTTTACAGAAGTATTATAAATTTCATAGTTATAATCACAGAAAATGATGTTATTTATGTACTGTATAAATATTATTAGAATATATGTATCAGAATTTTGAACACAATCCTTACCGTAATTGCAATTTTTCACTAAAATTTCACTCAAAATTCCCTATATTTCCAAAAATATTTATAACTTTGTAAAAACTGTGTTTGAATTCTTACTTTTATGTCCCATTACAAATAAAAATATGTTTACATAAGTGAAATTTTACATATTTCAAAAAAAAGTGCTCCGAAGGTAGTCACATACCTTAAATACA